>PDLM01000003.1:1410680-1427702 GCA_003369665.1 Coleophoma cylindrospora
AGTTATCCACGATCATTTTTCGAAGAGTACCTCAGAGGTCGTTGTTTCGACAAGCAGATATTAGCAACCAGGCCATAGTCAGTATACAGGAATACTGCAAGCAACCCACGATGTCCTACAGTTCACAGGAAGGAGGGCATCGTGATTCAGTCTACAGAGACTACAATTGCCGAGTATCGATGCCGAAAGAGGGGTATGAATGCCCTGCATTAGTAGTGAATCCTACAGAAGCAACGGGATACATGCATGCAGAGTGGCACTACCAGGACATAACATTCAGTGTTGTTATGCCATGTCTCTTTCAGGTTTTCATCGATTACAAAGCCATCACGGAAAGGTTCTTTTTGACCTTGCTTCTACCCCTCTTTTTAGTAATATAATCAGGAGCTGACTGGTATTTCAACATATAGGATAAGAGGTGCCGCCAGGGCATTGTCTAGGGAGGACAACAAGGAAAAAGAAGTCAGAGAAAATTCAAGAAGTCAGCAAGAACGATTAATAAGGATACAGCTCCTTATTATCGAAGTCAGAAAGCTCAGACAATACCTGTAGGAGATAGCTCCTAGGGTCAGGACTTAATCAGAAGTCTACGTGACATATTATTTCAGCACTAATAGTAGTCAGCATCATTCAATCAGTTACCACCCTACACTGAAAAGGCCACTGAGCGTAGTAATGTCAGTATAGAGCCAAAGGCAACACCACCCATATCGGAAGGGAGTTCTGATAAAGACAATACTATGAAGGTTCTAAGGGTATCTCATATGGAGACCTCTCAATTTCAATTAACCTTGCTAATCATGCTATTACCAGGATCTCAAGGAGCTCCTTATTTTCAAGGATATAATATTATAGAGTTTCTTAAGCGATATGAGGAACTATGTGATGCTTATCATTATCCACCGTTATAGAAACTTACGAGGATTTCTTCCTACTATCAGCTAGAGGTTAGATAGTACATTGAAGTCATGAATGAATTCCTTATTCAAGACTAGGCTAGGTTGAAAGCAGCCTTGAAAGTAGAGTATCGTGCCACGGATATCCAATAGCAACGAATATCTAGAGTCTTTCTTTTAGCATTGGCTAAGAAGGAACATATAGAATCAGATGACTTACGGAATTATACACGTCAATTTCGATATATTTCACAGACTCTAAAGGAGAGAGGCTAGCTCGATAATTTCACATAATCACTTTAGTATTTACAAGGCCTTCCTGCTAGAACTAGGCAGAGAGTTATTCGTAAAGGCGGTATTAATACTCGGGACCCTGCTACTATACTTTTCGAAAGGATGACGGAGGTAGTGCTTAAGGAATACCAGGCTAGGGAAATTGAAGAGGATTTTCAGAAGCAAAGCAATATAGACTAGAATAGAGAGCTTGAACGTTTCGTAGATCACTTTGAGACATCCATCGTTCCTCCTACTTTGCAAGCACCAAGCCAGTTAACGAGGTATCCTCTGACAGTATAAGAGCCACCTAGTATAAGGAATGAAGAAATCGATGCTTTAGCTGAAAAGATAAAGAATATAGATATTTCTATAAATCAGCTTCAAGATCGAATGAATCTACGAAAAGCAGGGTTAGCTTCGAATACGAGTTCTAGCGAAGCTAGGAATTTCAATCGAGTAAGAGGAGGAGCTTTCAATGATGATATTAAATGCTTCTATTGCTTCRTGCGAGGGCATAGAGCCGGCTCACCCGAATGCCAAAAATGGAAGGAAGATGAAGCAATAGGGAAAGCCCACCTAGGTGAAAATAATCGAATCAAATTAGGACCTATTAGTGGAGGAGGCCCTGAGCTTAGCTTTTCAGACCGGAGTCGCCCTCGAGCAGACYAGCTACATGAGTATTAGGAGAATTCAAAATTCAATACGAAGGTCCTTTCAGTRGAAGGGGATAGGAATGATGATTATGAAGATAGTGAAATCTTGCAGGAAGAAGTATTGAACGAAGATAGATAGTTCATACCTCTTTCAGTGCATGCAGTTACTCGTAGTCAAACTCGAAATGACTATAGGGACTCTAGAAGCTATAAGTCACCTAAAGTAAGAGAACAACTACGGAAACGAGCTGAAAAAGAGAAGGAGTATTCGACTCCGAAAGCACCACGGTCTAGGAATTAGAAGCCTGTCTCGGTTGAAGGAGATGTAGAAATGATAGATCCAGATTCGTTTGATAAGGAGGTCCCTACACCAAAGCCAAATCCTATCAAAGTCGAAAAGAAAGTTGAATTCAAGGAAGAACCCAAGGACATCGAAAAGCCTCAGATGAAGCAGCCACTAAAGATTCCGAAGCAAGAAGGTCCTACAGTCGTAGGCAAACACCAACCGATTCAAAAGTATTCGAATCTCTTAAGGCAGCAAGCCGATCCTATTGAATTACTGAACAAGCTATTGGATAATGAGATACGAGGTGTCACCGGACGAGAATTAATTAGAAATTCCCTGGACCTGCAAAAGCTCCTATTCAAAGGGTTACCTGAAAGCACGAAGAGTACTATTTCCAAGGATTTTCAAGGCTTTCAAACTCGAGTCTTCAGTATACGGGATTGGCCTTGTTACACTGCAGACAGTCCACATATGACGATAACTATTAGATCCAAAACGAAGGATGCTCTTATGGATACCAGAGCAGAGCTGAATGTTATTAAAAAAGAAGCAGCTTTAGCTCTGAATATTCCCATGACAGAAAACCCAAAAATAGTGACGTACGGAGTCACAGGTCCGCTAGTGCTATTTGTTAGTATATATGAGGATATACTAATAAATATTAGAGGAGTCAGTAGCAGACAACATTTGTTTGTTATAGAAGGCATAGGAAATGATATAATTCTTAGACAGCCATTTATTCAAGCTACGAATTTGTCATTCAACTATGACAACCAGGGAGGCTATCAAATAGCTCGACTCAGTAATTCCGAACGAACGAGAAGAGTCTCTATTCGAGTTGCTAGAATAGGTAATAAGCCTAGTAAGACTCAGAGAGAATTATTCCCTAGGAGCCTTATTTCAGACGATGAAGATTCTGCATACGATTCGGGAAAAGACTAAGGGGGCGGGGGCGCCATGATTCTGCTACGCAATTATCGTTTTTGAAAGCATATTTCATTTCAGTTATGAATGCTAAGAGGCCAAAGTATCATTTATTACGAAGAAATCAGTCAGAATCGTCGAAATTAGAGTTTGAGGGTTTTACACCGCTTTGCAGATTTCCGTATTCAGCTAGCAGAATACAAGGTCCAAGGGCGCCAGGGATCCTACCGAGTCACGTGACACACTAGCAAGATGAACAGCGCCTGCGATAGCATTTTCAAGACCAATTGAAGTATGCGATACCTAGAAACGCTATGAATGTTATTGAAATTTTACGGAGTTTTGTACTAGATAAATCAGGGAGTATTTTTGAATTAACTAAGCAGGATGAACCAGACCCTAAGGAATTGTTATAGATTAAGAAACGATATCGGAAGCCTAGAAATATCGAAGCGCATATACGGACTTTATACAAACGAAGAGACAAGAAAGTCAAGCCTATGGATTATAGTATTTCGGACGGAACTAAGCCTGGAGGCACTCGTTATTGGATAGACAAAGTCATGAAAACCGAAAAACAAACGGAGACAGGACCGTATGATCACTAGATTACCCCAAAGTTTTCAGGAATTGCGCGAGGATCACGATTGACACCAGAGCGAATTAAGAACCTTGTAATCAGGACGAGCATTATATTGCAAGAAAGAGAGGTTCTAATAGAATTATTATATACAAGAGAAGCCTATATTGCATTTAACTTTGAAGAAATAGGATTGCTACGTCCTGAGGTAGCACCTCCGCAAGAAATACAGACGATTCCATATATAGCGTAGCAGACCCCGGGCCACCCTATTCCGAAAGCCTTGAAATCTGATGCCATTGCTATGATTCGTGAACGATATAAGAAAGGAACCATTAAACCTGCGTACGGACCTTACTGTAATCCTTAGTTTTTAGTAGCCAAGAATAAGGGAGGTTATCGACTAATAAACGATGCTCAATGGACGAATAAAGTCATGATACAAGACGCTCTATTACCTCCATCAGCAGACGAATTTTCAGAAGAATTTGCAGGATATCAGTTGACTTGCTTACTTGATTTTATTTCCGGATACGACCAGGTTCCTTTAGCAGCCACGAGCCGGGATTTGACAGCATTTATGACACCCCTAGGACTTTTCAGGTCTACGAGAATTATACAGGGCGGTACTAATTCCGTAGCACAATTCTGCAAGATTATGAGTACGATTCTAGAACCCTTAATTCCAGACTGCAGTATGCCGTATTTTGACGATATAAGAGTCAAAGGTCCTTACACAAATTACGGAAATGAAGAAGTTACACCTAGAATACGACGATTTGTTCTAGAAACTATATAGAATCTAGATCGAACACTTTATGCAATTGAAAGATCAGGGTGTACGATTAGCCCAAAGTCAAGGTTCTTAGTAAACAGGACAAAGATAGTTAGTTATATCTATAGTGCAGAAGGCAGATCGCTAGCTACAGCAAAGATCATTAAAATCCTAGATTAGAAAGAGCCACAAAATTTGACGGACGTCAGAGCTTTCTTAGGAATATGCGTATATTTCCGTATTTGGATTGAACACTTTGCTATGATTGCATAGTGCATCTACTAGTTATTCAAGAAGGGAGTTGAATTTCATTAGGATCAGGAACACATCGACGCCATAGGTCAATTAAAAGCAGCTTTGACAATAGCTCTAGCTTTGATTAAAATGGACTATTCAGAAGGCGCAGGAGAGCGTATTTGTAGAACAGATTCTTCAAGAGCAGGGTAGGGTAGATTTATATGCTAGGTCAAAGAAGGCAAACGACACCCTATATGATTCGAAAGCGGAATATAGAATAAAGCTGAACGAGTTTACGATGCCACGAAGCTAGAATGCCGAGCTATTTTGAAAGCCTTGAAGAAATTCAGATTTTACCTATATAGAACTAATTTCATTCTAGAAACTAATGCTAATGTCTTAGTTGCTCAGTTAAATCGAATAGCAAGCGATATCCCCGGAGCCTTGGTTACTAGATGGCTTGCCTAGATACGATTATTTGATTTTGAAGTACGATATATCAAAGGCCATGCAAATAAAGCTGCGGACGGACTTTCGAGGAGACCACCTACGGAATAAGATTTACGAGAAGAAGAGCAAGAAGAAGATCTTGATAAGTTCATTGACATAGAACTAGATGATTACATAGACTACGAGATGAAGGCTCTATAGATTATGAAAATTATAGTTTCAAACCCTATACGAATCCGACCTCTCTCTGAATCTCAGAATGATAGGAATGGGGACCCTAAGCTAGATGAAACGAGGGACATTTTACACCTTGAAGATGACGGTATTCTTGATGGCCGATATTCAAGAGAATCCAGGGATATAGCATAGTTCTTGACACATCTGACGAAGCCAAGGCCTATAGCGCAGGACGAATATAGGAGCTTCAGAAGGAAGGCTACTAATTACCTTGTGAATCGAAAGACTTTATTCAAGCGCGGGACTGCCAGAACTCCATAGACTCGAGTAGTAGACTCAGAGATTAAAAGATAGAAAATCATGGAACGATTACATGATTATTATAGGCACAAAGGACAGGAAAGCACGTATTAGGCAATAAGCAAATGATATTAGTAGCCTAGGCTTTATCAATATTGCAAGGAATTCATGAAAACTTGCTCTAAATATCAATTACGGGACGCTGTACGCACCGAAGAAGCTTTATATCCTACGTAGATAACGTGTCTATAGCAGAAGGTTACGTTAGATATCGTGTATATGCTAAAATGCATAGGAAAAGAATACTTAGCTATCATACGAGATGATTTGTCTAGCTAGCTAGAAGGACAAGCTTTGAAGAAAGCAGATTCGAAGAGCATAGCGAATTTTATCTAGGAAGACGTAGTATGCCGACATAGACTTTTTAGATCATTAGTTATCGATGGAGGACCTGAAAATCATAGTCTAGTTATCGAACTAGCCAAATCCTTAGAAATCTCTCGAGTACAAATTTCACCATATAATGCTAAAGCAAATAGAGCTTTGGAAAGGGGGCATAAGCCAATAATCGATGGACTAAGCAAAATGATAAATAGAGGTTTGAGCATATAGGTACCGAATTTACCTACAATGCTGCTTGCAGACTGATGCACAGCAAAGCAGCAGACAAAGCAGATACCATTTTATTTAAATCATAGAGCAGAGGCTATCCTTCTTATTGAACTAAAAATTCCAACTTAGAGGATTCTAGACTAGGATTCTATCAAGACAACATCAGACCTATTAGCTATGAGAGCTAATCAGATTACACGAAGAGACGATGACTTAGTTGAAGCCGCTAGGAGACTTCAGAGACGCCGTACGACTGCTGAAGACTAGTGGGAGGCTCATAAAAGAACAAGAGCTAAGAAGATTCCACAAGGTACCTTGGTTTTGCTATTTGACCAAACAAAGGACATTGACATATTAAAGAAGAACAAACTTCGATATCGATAGAAGGGTCTATTCAGAGTCACAAAGTCAGACAAGAAAGGTTATTACTTCTTGAAAGAGCTAGACGGAACACCATTAGAGGGCACTTTCGCAGGGAATAGCATTAAGCCATTCTATAAGCGACAAGACATGTACGAAATAGACGATAAATTAGAAGATGAATCTGAAGACGAACAGGAGCCTGAAAGTGATGCTGCAGACGATGCTATTAGACAGGGGACGTCCAATTTTTCAGGTAGGGTCGAAGGGATTTTACGAAATCCAGATTCAGAGTCGGAGTCTAAGAATAAAGAAGAAGACGATGATATAGGCCCTGCATTCAGAACAAGGGGATCTAGCCAAAGAAAAGACCATGAAGAAAGAATAGACAGAAAGAGAGCTTTGATTCCTGAAGGCTTGCAATACGCAGTAGTATTGAATGAAGCTTTGGAAGTATCCAAAGAATCTTAGAAGACTCAAGGATATCTGAGATTCGTGGGATTCCATGGAACATACGAGAGCCAATAAGAAAGCCAGGATAAAGAGCTACATCGAAGGAGAAGCAATTACATAGCATTCGGCCAATCGTTCATAATAGCTTAGAATGTTTATGTTACACAGCGTAGGGCAAGGATCTATCATTCATTTAAAAAGAAACATAAATAAAGGGGGAATCTGCTTTCATTTTTATATCATATAGTATGCTTTATTTTATGACTTATAGACATGGAGGAAGAAAGGAAGGATAAGAAGGTTCTACGAGGTGCCGCGGGCAGCCTTTGTGAAGGCCAGGTTGAAAGAGCTGAAGATGAGCTTGAAAATGACTTTACAGGGTGGATTTCTCCATTTCAAGCTTTCTCAACCTTCAACCTCCAAGCTTCACCTTCTTCATCCAACCTTCCTTTCTTCATTACACCTTCAAGATCTATCTTCACGCCTTTGCAGGCATCAGAATCATCAAAAGCTTCATCAGATTCATCACCCGACACTCAGGAAAGCATGGCATCATCGTCGACAGACCCTGCCGACGCAGGCAATAAGCTGCAGCTTGTGATAGCTTCAGCATCGGCATTAGCAGCTACGAACACAACCCTTCAGCTTGACGATAATGACTTTACGAGCATTGACGGAGTCATTGAATACACCAAGAGCGTACCTGCAGAGAATAGATACGCATGTCAGCAGCAAATCATGGAAGGTCTCATGGAACATCAGCAAGCTTTTGCGGACAATGCAGAACGATTTTATGAATACATGAAAAGCAGCAAGGATTACGAGCTCAACAAGATCACGCCAGCAGAGTTTACGCAACAATGGGCAGCCACCGAGGCGTTGGTTACGTCTAATAAGAGGAAGCGAAATGATACCATCAGTGCACGCAATACCATCCTTAATACATAGTCCACAGCTCAGAACAAGAAGCGATTAGAAGCTTGGCTTCATGACCCCAGACGCAGCAATCAGCTTATTCAGAACCTTCGAAGTGTAGCTCGCTCAGGACTTACACTAAAGCAGACAATCGCAATTACGAATCGGTTAATCATCAAGAGAAAGATAGGCAATGCAAGCGGAGTTCCTCGTAAGCTAGGTGTCATTTCAAGTGACCTTACGAATATCAGCAAGAAGAATGACCCTGCACGAGACGAGACCCCATTGATAGAACAAGAGATAGAACAATACAAGCTACGATATGACATCCTTAGATTTGCAGAACTAGACGATAGTACACCCCTGCTTGAATTCTCGCCAGAGGCATCCCCCGTACAAGTTGTTATCCCGGTTAAAGGCAAAGGCAAAGAGCCTGCAGTTCAACCAAGTGAAGAAAAGACACTAGGACGAATCCTAAGATCCAGAAAAGCCAAGTCTCAGTCCCAGTACAGAAATGAATACAATCCTTTGCCTGCAGACCTTGACGTTATCGACGAGGATGAACTTCAACGATTAGAGGACGAGGATTTGGAAGAAGCATTGCAAGAAGACGAAGGCGACGATTACGAAGAGGCAGAGCCAGGAACTAAGCGAAAGCGTGGTACAGGTGATACAGCTGAAAAGGGTAGATATAGATGCTCTACTGATG
Source organism: Coleophoma cylindrospora (assembly GCA_003369665.1). Classification (NCBI taxonomy): domain Eukaryota; kingdom Fungi; phylum Ascomycota; class Leotiomycetes; order Helotiales; family Dermateaceae; genus Coleophoma; species Coleophoma cylindrospora. Next base: position 1,419,284 of record PDLM01000003.1, read on the forward strand.
TTCCATATGCTTGGAAGGAGGCCAAATTCGCTAGAATAGTCAATAAGTCAGCCAGAGGATTACAAAAGATGATATCCTAATTTCCTACATTTCAGAATATCTATTATCGACACCTTCAGATAGTTGCTAGTGCCATAGGATTACGCACCAGGGAACTCAAAGAAAAGTAGTTGCATGAGAGAGTTTTACGTCTATGCCTAGATCGAGTCAATATTAGAAAATACAAGGTTTCAGACGATACTTTTCAATAGTTCCGTTTAGCCAATCGACCTGCTAAAGCAAGTGATAAGCTAGGAGCTTATCGATTCTTTTATAAAGAACCTAAGCCTTATATCATAACCGACGATGATGCTTATGATATCTTAGAATACCTTTCGACCTCAAAGGTCCTTGCTACGAATGTTTCTTTAGACAATGACACGGGTACCTTGACAAAGTAGGAGGAGGTTAGATCTATCAATATCAACCTATTCGCTTAGCTTTTCAAGAAAGACCCTAAAGAAAAGAAGTCCTTGTTTAATATCATAGAAGTAGAGCTTGATATGTATCATCACCATCTACGGAAAATCAATAGTAAAGCAAACCTTAGATAGGCCTGCAATTGTTATTATTCCACAGTTCAGCAAGTTATTCGACAAGACCTTGCATATTGGCTTATGTACGTGGCACTTCGACCTGATCATCATTAGCGATTGATTTCATACCCTTACTACGGAAAATACGCTATACTAGGTGATAGTACTTTCTTCAGGCATATTGACTTGAACATTGACTATTTAGTCAAAGAGAAGCGTGGTTAGAATCAAATTCAAGGCAGTGTTTCTTTGGATGCTGAAGACGATGAGATGGCTATAGTACTTTTGCCAGGCATGCATAATAAGCTTGCAGAATAGTGGAATCGCTGCTAAGCTCGAGGAATAAAGAATGAGTCCTTTGTTATTCGAATCGATGAGAAGATGTGGACGAAGAAAGACAAAGAGCATTTTGGAATCGATTGGACCCTAGTACCTTATCAGCCTGGTGATGCTAGAATCACTACACCTGCGTTACCCCACGGAGCTAGTGGGCTAGCTAAGAAATTACGACGCACAGTACTACCATAGTATATCAGCATTCAGGACGACTACCATCATTTGGAAATTCCAGAGTCAGGAACATAGGATGAGATCTCTGCATGCCATCGAGACTTATTGCCGCCACCTGCATCCCCTTCAGGCCTTCCAAATCGCTATAGCACAGTACCGTATCCATTTCCTGCTACATTAGAGCTTATGGACCTATCAGCAATTTCAGATGCTTTAGTTAGACGCCGTCGATGGAACTCACCTGCCGTTCAAGCTGAAATGATAATGTTACTGAAAGGCAGTTATATAGAGTGAGAGAAATTCTTTCGAGCTTATCGTACAAAGGTCAAGAAAGCAGTCAAAGATAATATGAAGACTATCGTGGACATAGAGCGCAAAGCCTTTGGCAAAAAGTCCTACTAGAACCTATTAGATCAATATAGCACGGCAGACAAAATACCTATTATCGTGGACGATATTGAGCCTATTGATGCAACCAGCGATGATCCGATTCTCAGCATGCATTACAACGAAGATCCTGACAAGAATGATTCAGCATTGAAGCCTATTACCAAAGATGAAGACAACGATGACGATAACAACGATGACGATAATGACGATAATGATGATGACGAAATGAACATGGGAAGAATGGAAATCGAAGAAATAGAGGAAGACTTGTATAGAGCTGACTGAACGCACGATTACATGTTATCAGGGTCGAATTGCCCGATGCAATGTAGGGTCCCTGGCTGCCCTGGACCTAAGGCGGTGTACGAATCAGGAACTGCAGTCTAGCAAAATACAACCTTCAATTCTAGAGGCAAATTACGACAACAACATTATTTTAGTCATTCTTTATTTATTTGGCGTATGCATTTAAAGCCTCTAGCTTTCACATTGCTCCTTCAAAATGAAAGATATTGTCAAGGGACGACAATATCTAGGTGGGGTCGTATGTGGTAGGGAATTCATGGCTTTCATTTTTGAAGGAATCATGTGATAGGAGAAACGTTATTCCATCCCGGCCAAGCTCATTACATAGTATTTAAATAATAGACTTACGGAATTGTGAAGAACAACGAGGAACCAGACACCACTTCAGAAGGGATTCCATAGTTCAGATTATAGAGCCTTTGAGGGCCTAATCAAAACGTCCTTCTATCTATTCTTTGATAATTATCGTGTGTTATCTATTCTTTTATCTATATTAGCATTGGATAGGCTTGAATAAACCCGTACTTCTATAGTACTCCCTATATTCCCCTCCACAATATAATAGATTATAGCCTTGATTCCTTGACCTGATATATCTATATCTATATATAATCTCTAGTCTAGGTCTAGGTATACTAAAATTCTATTTCTCTTAATTTTATCTTATATTACTTAGAACGCTTACCTTTCTTTATCTATAATTCTTATAATTTATATTATTATAAGTTTCTTTCTTTGTTTTTTATCTTTCAGCGATAGCTAAAGCATTTTAGTTTTATATACTTATAATAGTATTACTAACTAAGTATACTATAGTATATATTATCTTAGCTAACCTATTACTCTTATATAGTATTCTAATTCTATAAGTATTTTTAGAAACTTTAGGTTTAATAATATCTTTAGTCATTCTTTAGTTATACTTATTCTAAAAGAGTTAACTTTATTCCTAAGTATAATCACTAATAAGTACTTAATAAATAACTTATCTTCTTTTATTATAATATTGAATTTTATTAGTTTTATGAATAATTAAGATAAGTAATCTATATACTCTTCTCTAGTCTTAGATATGTATACTAAGTTATCTATATATACTCTAACAAAGGGTATTTCTACTAAAATTATATCTATTTCTCTTTAGTAGTATAATATTATATTCTAAAACCTAAGTATAATTCCTTTAAAAGAAAACTATCTTATATAAGTTATAATTATAAAATAATATTCTAAGCTTAGATATACTCGCTATTAGTGAAAAAAGCTAGTTATATCTATTACTATAATATACTTGTATTTATATACTAACCTTAGAATATTATCTTAGGATAGTATTAGATACGTATCTAGTACTATAAAGGTATTTAGTCTTCTAATATCTATAATTACTTATCTTTTTTATTTATTATTTAGTATTACTTATTATATGATGAAAACTAGGTAGCTAAATAAGGTTTAGTCCTAGGTTCTATATATATAGCCTTAGTCGATTAGCTTCTTAAATGCTTCTTTGATAATCTCTTTATCCTTAATACCTAGCAAGTATATCTTTGCTCTGTTAGTAACTTTATCTTGCTAATCAGATCTTAGCTATACTTTAAGCTATCTATCTTTAGGGATATTGATAAAGCCTTCGTCCTTCTATAATATATAAGGAAACCTTTTAATCACTGCTAAAAACTTAATAATTATCTTTTTATCTCTATAAATTATAGCTCTTAAAGTATACTTTATCTTTATTATTTTAGTTCTCTTCAAGTCTTTATTATATACCTTTATATTCTAAGGTTAATATATTACTAACTCTACTATTAGGCTTTTGATATCGATGTAATAGCACTCGTGATATCTAATTTAGAAAACCTTATTAATTCTAGTATCTTTTATTATTTATACTTATTATCTTAATTTATTCTTAGCTATGACTTCCTTAATAGATCTATCTATTAGATATACAAATAATATAACTATAGCTTAGTCTAGTTCAAATATAAAGCTTTAGTTCTTTTCGAGCTCTTTATCTCCTAGTATTAGGTTCTGAATTAGTAATAGCTTTATTATTCTTAGTGCTAGTACTATTATCTTAGTTATTATTATAATAAATTTTCTTGCTCCTAGGCCTTTTCTTTCATTGATAATTCTTGCTAAGGCTTTATAGCTTCTGAAAATTGCTTTCTTCTTAGTTAAGAATATATTAATTTTCTTAGATCTAATTATATCTAAACCTAATATAAGCTTTGCTAGTATATTCTCTATTATATATATTTCTTATAGGATCTTGATGAAAACTTATTTCTTATTATGCTTTACTAGGAAGTATAATAGTTCAAGTATATATTCGTCTAAATACTTCTCGCTAGTTATTCCTCTTACTAATATTAGTTATGCTCGTATTCTAAGTTTCACATCTAGGTAGTACTCTAGTATCTAATCTTAATCTACTAGAGTAATTCTTATGCCTATATTAAGATATACCTCTATGTCCTCTCCCTCTAATATGAAATAATATCTTACTTTAGCGAACGACTATTTAAGGAATGCAAAACTTATCCTTATATCTATCTATGATAAGGATAAAGACTTAATTATTTCGAGGCCCTCTTCTTTAGTCTTAACTATTGCTTTATTAATAATAGTAACCTCTTACTCTTCGTTTTCAGTTACATCTTTGACTATCAGCTTCGGTAATAGACTATATCTATTTTCAGGTCCCTAGTTTTCTAAGCTCTTATTTTATTTATATTTAGTTTTGATATACTTAAATAACTTATTCTAGCTTAAGAATATTAATTTATAGATTCTATATTATAATAGTTTTAGTTTCGAAGTCCTTTTATTTATTCTAAAGTAGACTTATATAAAATATAATATAATATTAATATTATTATTTTTAGTATCAAGAAACTACTCTTATTTATTATATTACTTTATATACTTATACTAGTCTAAGTTACTATACTAGTCTATATACTTTGCGTTATACTTTATTCTATTATTATAGTTTAACTCTATCTACTCCTAAAAGTTAAAATTATTATATAGTTCTAATTTATATTCTAACTTATTTCTATTTATGAGATACTTAGTTCTATCTTCTTATTATCTTAGGTCTACCTAGTTAACTATTATGAGTCATTTAAGTAGCTTTAGGCGCGCTTGCTATTAAAAACTATTACATTAGTTATATAAATACTATCCTTGATTCTATGACTAGTTCTAGTATTATAGTTAGTTTTGATAGCGTTGCCTATAAAAGCTTTAGTTCTATCTAATCCTTAACTATTAGTTATTATTATAGTTCTAGTATTATAAATAGTTAATATATTATTTATTTGATTATATTCCTTTGCTACTATGACTAAACTACTGATTACTGAATTACTGACTCTAGTTAGGTACTAGTGCTTACTATAACTAAAAGATATTACTTAGTATTTGCGTATTCTAATATAAGTATCTATTAAATTACTTGCCTCTCGTTACTTAGTTTTAGTTTAGGTTCCTTACTTACTATGTCTGATACGCTAGTCTCATTATTTATACGTGACTATAAGCGAGTGCTTATAATATCAACTCCTTCGCGTCTATCGCTTCTAGAAATGAATAAACTATTAATGTTATTATAAGGCAAGGTATATAAATCTAGATTAGAGTATCAAACTTATTCTAGATTGCTAAGAGTTAATGATATATAAAATTATACTCTACTACTCTCGCGTGCTTGAAAATCGAGTTTATATATTATCTAATTAACTTCCTTGCTCTCAGGTCTATTATCATAAAAACCTAGCTATTAAGTGCTTTCAGGGCTTCAGATATAGGTTCCTTGAACTTGCGAATTAGTGCTCTTGATATTACTAGCAAGGTTAAATTATTAATCAGGTCCTTATTAGTTTTAGTAAGTTTATTACTATACTATACTAATATAGATCTGCGAAGATATAAGAGCTAGCTCCTTAGAACTACTTCTTTAGAATTTATCGCTGCTATTGATTTTAGTCTATCTATAAAGGTATATATATTTATATATACTATTATTCGATTGCTAGTTACTAAGCTATAATTAGCCTCCTTTGCCTCTAGATGATCTAGCTAGAAAAGACTAATATCATTAGTCTTTAGACTTTAGTTCTTATTCTTAGCTAGTATTAGTGCTAAAGCGAATCTACTAAGACCTTATATACTAAGTAGGTACGCGACTATCGCTATTATATTCGCCTCTACTACGTTATTTTAGGCTTGACCTTTATCCTAGTCATAGTAATACCTATTATTTAAGGCTCTGACTCTAGGGTCTACTATACTTACGTCTGAAAGTTCTTAGGTGCTTTAGTTGCTCTGAACCTTTAGGGGCGTCGAGGACTGATTCTCGTGCTCTGATTACATTAAGCGTATTAGGGACTAAGACTTCACTCTACTTTCTAGTATTAATAAGAGCTAAAGCTCATCTATGCTCTCGGAACTTGAGCTTAGGCTTAGACTTCCTTGCCTCTATATTATATATCTTCAGAAGTTCGCGACTATTATTCTAAAGATGACTTTAAAGTATAACTACTCTATAAAGAACTTCTTAGCGCTAGGCATATTATTAGATCGTAGGCGCCTTTTATTTCAGTTCTATAGTAATGACTCTAGCTCCTCACTTTATAACCCTATGAGGATATCAATGATTTCGCTATCGATTAGTTTAGTATACTTATAACTAGTCGTAATAAAGTTCTTGAGGTATTAGGCTTATCTATATACGTCTTTTGATATAAGTGGCTATGAGCGGGTAAGGTTCAGGCTCTCAGGGAACTAGAGATTATTCTAGTGAGCTATAATCATATGTCTAAGACCTACTCTTATGCTCTAGTGCTCGTAAGCTAGTTTTTATGCAAAAAATTTTTTCGCTAGTTAAGTAGAAGTAGCTACTACTTATAAGGCGAAGCCTAGTTTTATATTATATAAAAGGATTAATTCTTCTAAAGCTATCTACTTTAGTACTTAAGCTCTTAGCTTCTGTCCTAGCCTTTAGACTTATGAACTACCGAGCCTATAGTTTTGATCTTCAGTCTTATATTCTATCAACTCTAGACTTCGGTTCTATGTTCTGCTAGCTCTGCTAGTTCCTAGTCCTAGTACTAACCCCTACGCTATTACAAAAATAAAGATTCTAATCTAATATTAGATAGATTATATATATAAAAGGTTAAAGGCTTTAGTATCTTATATAAACTTCAAAAGGCCTTATAAAAATAAACCTAAGCTTATATAAGGCCCTCTGAATAACTTTACTAAGAAATATTTTATCTATAAGAAATAAAGGTATTACTAGGTAGTTAATAAAATATATATCTAAGGAATAAAGAAAAGTAGCTAAAAAATATAAAAAGTAGATAATTTTAGAATTAAGAATAAAAGAGACTTTATATATATATATTATTAAGTATAAGAGGACTTTAGATAAAGAAATTAAAGAACCTTAAAAGTCTTAAAAGCCTTAAAGACTCTTAGATAATAAAAATAAATAAAGATTAAAAATAATTATAGAGCTAGAGTATTAATTAACTTATTCGACTTTTAAAATTAAATAATAATTATATAAGGATTAAAGGATAAAAGATAAATTCTTATTAAAGAGAAAAGAAATAGATAAATATAATATTATTTCTCTTCTTAATAATTATATAATTATATATATTTTTATTAAAGGTAATTAACTTTATTATTTATATAAAGCTACTTTATTTATAGTTAAAGATAAATATATATCTAAAGTATTCTAAAGTATTATATTTAATATAAGGATTATAGGAATCTCTATAATAAAGGAATTATAACTCTAAGTACTTTAGAAAATTTAAAAGGTATATCTAGATTATATAATTTATAAAGATTATAAAATTAAGTTTAGAAAAGAGTTAATAATATTAAAAGAGATAATAATAGTAAATATATTATTAAGAAAGATCTAATTCTAGATTATCTTTAATAATATATTATTCTTATTTTATATTTAAGATATAGATTAGATAAGAGTTAAATTAGATAACCTTTAGAATATATTAATTTAAAGAAAGAAAATAATTTTTATTATATAAAAGTAAAGGTATCTTTAGATAATATTAAAACTAATAAAGAAGGAAATTCCTAAATATTACTTTATAGATATAAAACTTTATTAGTTATATTAATACTTTAGATACTTATTTATATAAAAGCTAATATCCTTTTTAAAGTAAATAAAGTATAATAAAGTTAATCTAATATTAATTAAATAATTAATAAAGTTTTATATATAATATTAGCTTTATTCTAAAGCCTTTAGATAATTTAAGTTTACTTTAAAAGATAAAGTTAAATTTAATTATATAATCTTTATAGATATCTTTTATCTAAAAGATAAACTTATATTATATATAATTGATAAAGCTATTATATTTATAATTATAAGATTCTTAAAAGATTAAATAATATATATCTTCTAAGATATCTTATAATTATATTAGATTAATATATATCTTAGACCTCTTAATTTCTTTATTTATAATATAAAAAAGAATTTTTTTATAATTAAATTTTAAAGAGAGGTTTATATAATAATAATAAAGGTAAAAGAAGTATCTATAGAAGTTTATAATAATATAAATAAGGTT